>CP050224.2:22867182-22877182 GCA_012066045.3 Morus alba
TTTTTTTCTTTACTCTTTTCCTTAGACTTTACACTTCCAGATCTTGATATGAATATAGATCATTAGCAAGATCAAAACTTGTTGGAAAAAAGAAAAATAAATAGAGTAATAGCGATAGGGATAAAGATATATCAGAGATTTTGACTTTTTTCTATTGGGATCGAGCATTTCTGAAGCGAGTCGACTCCTAGAACTACTGGTCTTAGAATTAAAAATAAATAGGCTTGCTCTTCTTCAATTGAATCAAAATAAAATTCATTATGTTGTTGCTAGCAAATATGACTATTTTTGGTTTTGGATCTTCCAAATCATTCCCGTAGGAGGTTCGGACCCATTTTTTTCTGATCCTTCGAGTTTTGACTACAAATTTTATATTATATATTTTCTTCTATATTATTTTAATAAATAGATTTATATATTTTAGGCCATGAACTAGATCAGAATCATTCTCAACGAGTCCATAAGAAGTGATCCCATTTTTTTCATCGAGTTCGGGTAGAGACCAAAGGTCTTGAGCGACCGATCCGGCAGAACAACTAAAAAAAAAAAAAAAGTTGTCCAATTTGTAGATTGAATGTTAATGGACAATTCATGAATTAGCTCGTTATCGATTATCAAATTTTTTTCTTTTTTGCTTTCACTCAATTCATATAGTTCTATTTCTCTTAATCCAACTAATAGAATTGGGTTCATTTTTGAAAGTTCTTTTATTATTTTTTTTAGAAATACAATATTTTTAATAACCCATTTTTTTCTTTCTTTTGAGACATTTAGAAATAATTTTGTTCTTTCTTTTAAAATTATTAGAATTCTAAAACATTTCTTTTTTAATTTTATAAGTCTCTTTTTGAGTTCTTTAAAAATAGGTTCAAAAAATGAAAGTTGTTTTCTAGGCGAACCAAAAGGAAGTTCAGTTTCTCCCTTCTTTTTTCTTCTTCTTTTTTTTTTTTATCTTTTGATTTTTTCTCTCTATAGTCTGAAATTTTGAATTCTGGCTTTTTCCATAGCCAATGTTGAAAATTTTCTTTTATCGGCCTCAACATATCAAAAGAAAAATAAACATCTTTGTCGATTCTGTCCAAAAAAGGAAAGGAGTGTACGTTTGCTTGAAAGGTTTTCCAAATAACTGTTTTTATTTTGTACACTGCAGGAAGTTCCGCCTTTTTATTAATGGGAATTCTAGGTATTTGTTTATCTGCTTCTAATGAACCAACATTAAATTTTGAAATCTAAATCATTGATTCATCTGGTATCTAAATATATGAGTCATTTACATATAAGTTTACTAGATCGAAAATTTCTTATTAAAAAAAAAAATTATAGATCCAATGTCACATTCAGTAAAGATTTATGATACATGTATAGGGTGTACTCAATGTGTCCGAGCTTGCCCCACAGATGTATTAGAAATGATACCTTGGGATGGGTGTAAAGCTAAACAAATTGCTTCTGCTCCAAGAACAGAGGACTGTGTGGGTTGTAAAAGATGTGAATCTGCCTGTCTGTTCATTTTTCTTATGTTCATAATTGATTATGAATTTTTAGATTTTTGTTTTGCCTTTTTAAAATTTAAATGTTTTGATTTAGCTGTACTATTCAACTTCTTTATTTATTGGGATTCCGATTGTATCTATACATTCTAATTATTTTATTTTAGTTCGGGTTGCTAAGTCAATGGTTGAGTACTCGGCTTTAAAGTGCGGCTAGCATCTTTTACACATTTGTATGAAGCAACGGATTCGTCTATACCATCGGTAGAGTTTGTAAGACATGATCGATCCCGAAAGGAATGAATGGAAAAAGCAACATGTCGTATCAATAGAGAATTCTAAAAATATTTCATTCTTACCGTATAGGTCCAAAACCTTGTGTAAATTGTTTGAATTCTTGGCGCAGAACAAAATCCATTTAAAAAGCAAAGAAATAAAAACTAAATTTAAAGTTGTGTCGAGTAAATAAATGGATAGAGCCTTACTATACGATAGGTTCCAATATATTTATCTATATTAATACATTAATATTAATACATTATATAATATAAGTTAATATATATTATAATATATATTATAATTTATAATATAATTATATTATATAAGTTAATGAATATAATTATAAGTTAATATAATTTATAATTTTTATAATTTTTTTTAGTATTATTTAAAATTAATTATTTATATAAATAAAGTATTTAATTATATAAATTAAGAATAAAGTATTAATTTGCATTCTAAAATTCTAAAAGTATTAATATTTAATTAATATTTATTATAATAATTATAATATAATACAAATTTTAATTTTTAGAAATTTTTTAACTTATAAAATAACATACAACTTATAAATAAAGAAATTCTAAAAAATTTCCAATTATAAACAAATTAAGAGTCTTTTCGAGCGAGAACAACTCAAATTATTCTTTAATTATTTATTTGTTGGATAAAAAAAATTTTTGAATTCCTTGTAGAAAGAGATTTACCAAATGAAAAAGCTTTCAATGCTGCCCAATATCCTTTCTTTTTCCAAATATTTTTTCTGAATCCGCTTTTTTTTGAGATAGAAGTACGCTTTTTTTGGAACTGCCATTAAAAATTATAATAAGTATTTAATTGTTATAGTTGGATGTCAAAGACATCTATTGTTCAAAACCAATTGTTCTTTATTTTTATTATTAATTATCTAGTTATCTATTTATTTTCTAGATTGTACTCCCTTCATAAAAATATAAATATTGAAAATCGCGTAACTAAATACTAAATAAAATAATAGTACTGGGAACAAAATAATAAAAAAAAATCATTTTTCTATTCCATACAATATCGAATAATTCATATTTATTTTATTGGTCCTCTTCTATACTCATTTAAATCCATATCTATAAAATTTGCTATGCCGTATAAATCTAATTAATTAACGTTGATATGATAATCAAATAAAAAAAAAAATACAAACAAAAAGACTATACCTCTCTTTATATCTCTGTTTTATATCTCTGTCTAGTTTCTTTTTTTTTTTGTCATCCTACATTGATTTATACAGGTAATAAAAAGAGCAAAAATACAATACATAATAAAAAACATCCAAAGTTTTACTAAACCAAGCCCTAATTAATTAATATTTTTTTCTATTAATTAGAAAATTTAATTGGTCAAGCTCACAAAAAGAGCAAGAGTATATCTAATTTTAATTTTAAAATGTGCAAGAGACTAGTACTTAATCTGTTATCCGTTAAAAACTAAAAACGCCAAGATAAATAATTTTCTAAAAGGTATTTTAGTAATTCCTCCTTATTTTATTATGTTATTTCCTTGGGATTGTAGTTCAATTGATCAGAGCACTGCCCTGTCAAGGCGGAAGCTGTAATGACCGGGAAAATATTAAGTCAGATCCGGACAAATCCAAGATTTGACCATAGTTATTCTTTAATGTAAAGTAGTAGAAATATTGATGTAATCAAGAAAGTGATATGTAGAAACTTTATATACGTGGTAAAGTCACCCGAAAAGTGTAAAGTTATAATACGAATATTTTTACAGAGAAAATTCGTAAATATCAGTTGTGAATAGTGAAATATCGGTTAAAAGTTAGAAATTTTAACAGGTATATTTTAGTTATGAAAAACTGAAATATTTGGTAAATGACCAAATGACCAGTTAGAAAAAGAGTAGAAATATTAGAAGTAAGGAAAATGGCAAAAGTTCCCGAAAAAAATTTTCCCGAGTCGGTTAAAGCGGAAACTACAAAAAAACGAAAGTACCGCGAGGGCACGCGTTTTGGGCAATTCTAGATCGTTTAAAATGAGAATTTCAGAAAAAGAAATTGACTATTGAGATACCCAAAGAGAAGTGGGTTGAATATGAGAAATTTGACCCAGGGTGCTCGGCGATCGAGAAAGAAAGATAGAACCCAGAGGGTGTGAAATTATAGGTACGGAAAGAGACTCGTTTTTTGAAAAACGAAAAGTTTGGTCTCGACAAGAAAAATGTGGGGAACACAGAACCACTTAAATTAAGTGTTAAACTTAATTAGAATTAGTAGAATTAAATTATGGGAATTAAAGTTATTTCTCTAATTTAATTTTAGAAAGTAATGTGAGATATTTTTAGAAATATTAATATAATATACATATTACACTTAAAATGGCCTACGGATGAGATTAGAAGCCAAAATTGCTTCTTTTTCTAAGTGTGGCCGAGAGGTAGAGAAAAGAAAGAGAAAAGAGAGAAAATCAAGGGAAAATCAAGGAATCACCCGTTTTCGTTGAAATTTCTTCCGTTCGGTCCGGAGAGAAACATAACCCGAGGCATTCTAGCGGAGAATCTCAACTTTTCAAGGTAAGATTTGGATTTTTCATAAGAAACTGCTTGCTTTTTTTTTGTTTCTATGAATAGTAACTCATCTCGGAAAAAATTCAGTAAAATCGAAAAACGAAACCGAGGTTTTGTCGGGACCGTGATAGGAGTTTAATGTGCAAGTATTGAAAGGATTGAACAATTTTTTTTTGGATTTGCACTAAAAATCCGAAAATCCCTTGAAATGGAGGAAATGTATTTTTGTTCAATTTATGTAGCCATTTGTGTTCAGGAATGTGAATACGGACTACAGTACCGAAATCGAAGTAAAACGAAGTTATTGAAAACTCGGGAAACGAGAAAAATTAAGGCGAAACTCTGCGAAATTTCCTAAAATCTAGTTAGCAAAGCAATGAGTTAGTAATCCGATTCTAGAGAACGGATAACAGTTTTAAAGCTCGGAAATGAATAGATTAAGATTCAGAAACCGAGATACACAAATATGTGTAAATTACCTCTTGAGCTAGAATTCAGCCTAGAGGGGTTAAGTTCAAAAATGAGTTGAAATTGGATTTAGGAATCCAAGTATGAGAAATTTTGATGCTTGGAATAGGTGGTTAATACCTATTTCCATGGAACAGGTTTTGGCACGAGAGCCGAAGCAAAGAGAAAGAACTTCCAGCAAGCGGGAATCCTAGCGGATTAACGGTAAGTATAGACATATATGTTTGTCTGGACTCGAGTAAGCTGCAGTTAGACTTAGAACTATTAATTTACTTATGTTCCTAAGTCTATGTGATTACATGTGATTATACATGTTTGGAGGGCTTAATGCTCTAGATTTCAGAAGGGCGACATATGGTTACCCTTATGCATAGTTAAAGATCGACGGGTCGTCGGCCTCCGCAAGGGAGGAAAATCTCAAAGAGTAGAGATTCCGACTTGACCGCATGAAGAAGTAATGAGCCAGTAAAGTAAAAGACTGACGGGTCGTCGGCCTTCGCAAGGGGGGGAAAATCTCACAGAGAAGAGATTCCGACTAGACCAGCCCGTAAAGTAAGAACAGAAAGATAGAAAGTAGTTTAAAGCATGTTTCACACGAGCATATTTGCATCATAACCCTTAATGTAATTTCTATTAGTTTATGATGTATGCATGTTTATACTTGCTGAGCGTTAGCTCATCAGTTTACTCGTGTGCAGGTAACAAAGGTAAGCAGCCAGTCATATAGTGGTTTGCTTAATGGACATGCGGAGGCAAGGGTGGAGGAAATGTCATGGGTGCACGGGAGTGGTCTTTACTACGCTCGCTTAGAAATTAAATTCCGCTGCAAGTTAATGTAATATAGAATAATAGTATGTATGTTTAGTTCTAAGAAGAAGATATTACAACCATTGTCTTAGTAAAGAACAACGGACTGTAATAAGTTAAGACAAGTTTCGGGAACTAGTATGATACCGAATCTTTAAAGTAATAGCAAGATGTGCTATTAGTGTATCAACATAACATGTTAAGAACCCGATGGTTAAAGTAAAGAAAAAAAATTTACCCGCACATGAACGTAAATTAAAGAGACAATAGTCTAACAACGAATAATGGATTAGACTATAGCTTAGCCCATTAGTAGTAGTATAAGGCACGGTGACCGCGCCGCGAGGGCGCGGGCCGCCACTGAAGCTGCGGGTTCGAGCCCCGTCAATCCCGATGGATCCAAATCCAATAAAAAAATACAGCAATTCATCTTCCATTTTTCTGTTCTGTGAAAAATTTTCATATTTTTTTTATATAATTCTTGATACAATCTCATATTTTTTGATCTTCTTGTAGATCCTCGGAATAATTTTTTGGTTGTGCAAACCAAAGGGAATGATGACCTTGGGTTGGACCAAGTCTGAAACCAAGCGGATTTATTTTTTGTCCCAACAAAAAATCCATTAGGGTAAATCAATGAGTTGACCCTTAATTCGGCTCATTAAGGGATCCAACATATCGTATTCTTTGATTCCAATGATAATAAAAATGCTTTTATCGATTCGCCCGAATCAAATTCATGAAGTTCCATTTTATGGTTGTGTTTGGAACTTATTGGTTGGTCACAAAAGGATCACCCTAAGATGATCATCTCATGGCTATTGAGAACGAATCAAATCAGATGGTTCTATTTCTCAATCTTTCTGACTAAATAAATCTATTTTCTTTTTTTTTTCTTTAAATTTAGAATTTAAATAATATTATTAATAATTTCAATAATTATTAATAATGTTAATATTATTTTATTTAATAAATCTTTTTTTTTTTCTAAGAATTTGGTTTGGGGGGCAAAACATATAAATGTTGACTAATTTGACTAACATTGAACTTGGTAAAATGAAATGGTTGAATAATTGAAAAATGAGATTATTCAGAATACACATTGAATGCTAAGATTACGCATTGAATTTACATTAGTAGATCCATAATCAAAAAGTGTTTGTGATTGTTCAAGAAGAAATGAAACAAAAGATACGGTAGAGCTAGGACAGGTTATTGTATGAGGTCTACCCAATGCTAGATGCAGAGGCGCATAATAGATCGATATGAACACCATGAGTCAGTTCCCGTAATAAAACCGGTTGTTCTTTGATACTTTCTTCTCGGTTCCTTCTTCTCCTTCTTCCATAACACGAGCTCGGAGAAGGAAGAGATAAGAGGGCCCTATGGAGAATGTGGTCAGAAATCCATAATAGAGTCCAACCACAACGACCGAATTTATTATCTTCATGCATAAGGATACTAGATTACCTAGTATAAAAGATTGAAAAATCATCACAAACCTCCCCTTTTTCTTTTCTATTTCAATTTTTGGATTATTATATGATGATTTTTTAACTTTCCATATATAGAAATAGAAAGAGATAGACTAGAAACGACATCTCTTATCTCAATGACACCAAAGGGCTATTAAATGAATGGAATTGGGGTATGGAGGGAATATAATGAAATAGAGCCACTTTGAGGTTCCCTATGAAATGAGGCATGGAACGGAGCCACTACGAAGAAGTTCCGGGAGTTAGAAAGGAAACTTGAGCTCATATTGGTCATGGGTTGAGAACGGAATTGAACTTTATAAGATCTAACCTCCTGTTGTTCCTCAAGAGTAGCAAATGGTAGAGCGGTTGGTCGTTAATCGACGGGTCGAGGTTTGAATCCTACTTGGGAGATTTGATTCATTCCAAATTCTTTAATTCGGAATGAAAGGGTTCACTTTGATTAAGAGTAGGTAACCCGTTCCCCTGTGTCTTTGTTTCTATTGCATTCTATCTCATCGTATCACATTACATTGCGATATTAGAGAATCGCCGCGTCAATACCTCGGCGTAGGTCGGGATAATCCACAGATCTGGGGCTATTTACAACTATCCAATTAAGATTAAGAATTCTCAGATGTACTAGTACTAGCAAGTGCATCAAAGATGCAGTCATCGATTCGCCCGAGAGGCCACAATTACCGCGAGCAAACATATTAATGACGAGGAACGCATTTTTGCTATGCTACTAATACTTGTACTTGCTCCGGTATTCTGTCCCCACCTGGCTGAGGAAGAATTACGGGGCGTAAAACAAAAAAATATGTGGAAGGGGCATACTATATTTAAAGCATACGCCATTAAAGTTAAAGAAAGAAAGAGTAGATAATCAATATCTTAATTAGATAGTCATTTTTTTTTTTTTTTTACTAATCTAATTCTATTTTCTATTTCTTTAATATTAAACTATTTTATTACTATGAAATTACTATATAAACTATTAATTTTATTACATAAAATTTATTACATAAAATATTTTAATTTTCTATACATTTAGAATTTGAAAAGTTAAAAATAATCTAGTAGTAATTAAAGTAAAATCTTATTCTATTATTCTATATATAGAAGAACATATAATTAATACATATTAATTAAATTATATTAAATTATCCATTCTAATATTTGAAATAAATTCATTCTAAATTTAATTATTAAAAAAAAGGAATTATTAGTTATAGCCATTAGATTCGTTATGGCTATTATATTAAATAGATTCCCTTTTAGTTATAGTTATTTGAAATTCGCAAAGATAAGACAAAAACAAAAGAATCGACCGTTCAAGTATTCAAAATTGTACGCTAAAAACGATATAAATAGGGAAATGTATATATATGTAAAATATATATTAAGTAGAATTATAATATAGGTGTAATAATACTATATATTCAGATATGAATTAATCAAAGGTCCAATTGATCACCACATCTATATTGTAAATATGTCGTTACGAATAATCCAGCCAAAGTAATAGGAATTAGACCTAAGAAAAAAAAAGGTTTACAAGATTTATAAATAGAATTCTCATTTTTTTTCTTTTTTACTTTACTTTATTTCTTTTATTTTATAGGTATAGAAATGAAATATTTTGGGTAAATCAATGCAATTTAGGAGGGCTTAATCTTAATGAAAGGATGTCTTCTCTTTTTTTTCTTTGAAAAAAAAGAGATGAGGTACCTGAAAATAGAAATAAATAATTGTTCCCACGGAACCTTCTCTTCTAATGTAGATTGGCCGTTGATACACGATCCAAGCCTTTCATTTTTTTATTTATTTTTTCGATTCGTTATTAGTTATTATCTTTAGTACTATTACCAAATCAAATGACTGCAACACAAATAGAAAAAAGGGGGATGAATCCGCTCTTAAGAATCATTAAATCCTAGAAATTAAGTGTTCTGATGTATCATGTATATTGGTTGAAATGCAAAAATCAAATAATTCATTTGGAGAACTGACAGAAATCCCTTGGATGGTGCCACAGTCTGTTCTCCGTACAACAATGTGTTGAACTACTTCAACAAGTCTGCGTGTAAGATATCCAGCATCTGATGTTTGTATAGCAGTATCCACAACTCCTTTGCGGGCTCCGTAACAAGAAATGATATATTCTGTTAAAGACAGTCCCTCACGTAAATTGCTTTGAATAGGTAAATCAATCATTTGTCCTTGTGGGTCCGACATTAATCCTCTCATACCTACTAATTGGTGTACTTGAGATGCATTTCCTCTAGCTCCCGAAAAGGACATCATATGGACTGGATTAAAAGGAATGAAAAAAAATATAATTGGAATCATTTCTTATATAGGAAAGGACCAGATAAAACTGTTTTAAATTTAAAATGGATCAGTCGACACGGTCTATGAATCTATTCTAACTATCAACGAATCCCAAGAATTTTAGGCGGGATGGGAATTGTAATTCTTTCTACTTCTCGGGGTATAATGACAGACAGAGAAGCTTGACTAGAAGGAATCGGTGGAGAAATTTTGTGCTATATATGGTAATCTTTTCGGATATTCAAATTATATATGTATATGGAACTTTCGTATTTGTGAAAAAAGAGAAAGGGTGGGTTTCTAATATTACACCTCGCACATTAGTTGATACCCTCAAGTGAACGAACAAAAAAAGATTCATTAAGGTTTAATTTCTGAATCACTTCACAATGGTATTAGTGATTAGGTGATTTTCTCAATTTCAACATTCATTTCGTGGAGATACAATTCGAAATTCCTGATTCGACATTAGAAGTATATTGATTTTTCAGCAATAACCGAATACTTTTGTCTGTAACTACGAAATATTTGATTCCATTCATAAATTTTCTTCCCTATGAGTTCTAGTCTCAATAAGACTGTTAGGTC
>CP050224.2:22879682-22884682 GCA_012066045.3 Morus alba
CAGAAGACCAAATGGCGCTGCAGCGCCAGCGTGTTTTGCTGCAGCAACGCCGTAACGCGATTGTCGCAGCGCGCCAGCGCGCCCAGGGTGTTTTACCCAGCAACACGCGCTGCAGCGTTATTGAAATGGCGCTGCAGCGCCTACTTGATGCCACACGCTGCAGCGCGGTCGTTTCTACGCCAAAAGACGCAGGCAGCAGCGTTTTCCACGCAGCCGCAGTAGCGCCTAGGCCAAAAACGCGCTGGCCGCAAAGACGTAATCACGCAGCTGCGGTAGCGCGTCCCAAGCCCTAGCTCAAGTGTTTCATTATAAAAGGAAAAAGTTGCTACTTGAGAGGGGCCGGAAAAGTGAAGAAAAACATCAAAAGGAGGCCGAAATCCTTCATCTTGGAGGTCCTTGGAAGCTCTTCAATGGATATTGGGTTTTATCTTCTTTTATCTATTTTTCCATGTTGAGCTGGACATTAAATCTAGGACTTGATGTAGTTTTATTTGAACTATGTTTTGAATATTTTGTGGATTGTTAATCTAATTTCATTTTTCAATTCATTTATGTTTCTCTATGCTTAATGCTTTTAATTTATTTGGCCAATGAGTTAGATGATTTTTAGATTGCGAATTTGATGCTCGGGAGAGATTGAATTCTTTATCTAGATTTGAGAAGCATAGTCAAGGTTGTTGTGAGACCGGGAGGAGATCAACGCTTAGATAATCAAATTAGGATTTAGGTTGTTTTGAGGCCGGGAGGCGATCGACATTCCTATTTTCTAATCACAAAGGCAAAGCTTAATTTGTGTTTAAATGTTCATTTCGAATAGGGATATTGTTTTGGGTATTTAAATGCAATTTCTTGTGAGGCACTCGGGAGAGGTTGCAAGATGATATTAGAGCCTTGATTAATGAATTGAATGGAATTGATTAGCGATTACATAATAGGATGAACATAGGAATAATAAAGCGAAATGAAGTCCCTAGACCATTTGTGTATAGATACTTTATTTTCTTATTTTCATATTTATTTTGTTTTATTTTCTTAATTGTCATTTTATTAGGTTGCCTAGATAAAGTTAAGTTACAATAATTGCGGTACTTAATGGCAATTCTAAACCCAATCCCTGTGGAGACGATACTCACTCACCTTATACTCAAAACTTGACACCGTACGCTTGCGGAAATTTATTATACTAAAAAATAAATTCACATCAGATATCATATTATATTATTGGCCTATTATTATAGATATCATATTATATTATAATATCACTATAGATATCATATTATAGATATCATATTATATTATATCACTATAGATATCATATCATATTATATTATTGGCATATGATATCACTATAGATATCATATCATATGATATTATAACATGATATAATACCAATAGGGGTAACCTATTGGTATTATATAGATATAATATGATATCTATAGTGATATCATATGGATTTACCCATATATGTTTTTCTATTTAGGGTTTTTATTGGTCGGTTCTTCCTTTCATGTCGATAGGTACTTTGAGTGCGGTTTGAACTATTGATTTGCGTAATTGGAAGTAACCAATTAGGTTTACGACGAAACCAAGAAATCGATCACTGATCCAATTTGAGTACCTCTACAGGATAGACCTCTCAGAAAAAAAAGAGTAACGGCAAACAAGTGATTGAGTTCAGTAGTTCCTCATATAAAATTATTGATTCTAGACATATAGTAATATGGAGAAGACAAAATTGTTTCAAGCAACAATGTAACCAGAAGTGCCCCTTGTTTCAAAGAGAGGAGGACGGGTTATTCACATTTCATTTGATGGTCAGAGGCGAATTGAAAGCTAAGCAGTGGTAATTCTAAGGATTCCCCCGGGGAAAAATAGAGATGTCTCCTACGTTACCCCTAATATGTGGAAGTATCGACGTAATTTCATAGAGTCATTCAAAAATACCAATATCTACGGCTGTGGCAATAGGCGCGTGATTTGGTAATATGCCAATTTGTCCACTATTAGTAGATAAAATTATTTCTTTCACTTCTGAATCCCAAACAATTCGATTCGGGGTCAGTACACAAAGATTTAAGGTCATTTCTTCATTTTGTTCTCCATTTCTAAGTTCGTAGCCTTCGTAGTAGCTTCATCAATGTTACCTACCAAATATTAGTATCGTATAGAGTCGACGAATGAGATGAGTTCATTTCAAAATTCACAGATGAGCAAATGGCAAAAAAGAAAGCATTTATTTCCCTTCTATATCTTGCATCTATAGTATTTTTGCCTTGGTGGATCTCTCTCTCATTTACATTTAATAAAAGTCTAGAATCTTGGGTTAATAATTGGTGGAATACTAGGCCCTCCGAAATTCTTTTGAACGATATTCAAGAAAAGAGTATTCTAAAAAAATTCATAGAATTAGAGGAACTCTCCCTCTTCGACGAAATGCTAAAGGAATACTCGGAAAGGCGTTTACAAAAGCTTCACGTCGGAGTCTACAATGAAACGATCCATTTTGGCGGAATAGTCACGTTATGTATAATATCTTCACTCTCAATAGTTACATACAAGTCTATAGAACATAGAAAAGCGGGATGCCTGTGACGTGTACGTGTGGGATGAACCAAATCCTCATTGAATTTGATTTTTCCATTAGAAGGGGCTCGTACATGTTCTGCAGTACCCCTTGTGAATACTCCGCCGGTATGAAAAGTTCTTAATGTTAATTGAGTGCCGGGGTCCCCAATAGATTGACCCGCAATAATACCTATAGCTTCTCCCAATTCGACGAGGTCGCCATGAGTAGGGCTCCGGCCATAATATAATCGACAGATCCAAGACGTACTCTTACAAAGATTTTAATCTTTGGACCGTTGGGAATGGGTTTACTTTGCTGATTTGTACAAGTATTTTTGGTTTACTAATAACTACTATTACGGATACATCATGGTAAAAAAAAGTAAAAGGTTTTAAGAAGAAAATGGTCCTATTTGACCGCTATACATTGCTAACATCAGGAAATGGAATACTCGGGATTCCCGAGTAACTGGCCGAGCCGCTAAAGTAGCTAAAGTAGTGATAAACCCCGTCAGCAAAATAGGTCCTACCGAAATTCCATCTATTCCCAATCTCCAGGAAAAATCCAAAAAATTGATCCATTTATAATCCTCTGCGAGTTGGATTAATGGATCGTCCAATTGGAAATGATAGCCAAATGCATAGGTTGTTAGAAGGAGTTCGATTATACATATACAAAGAGTATACCACCTAATTACCTTATTTCCTCTATAAGGAAGAAATAAAATTAGGAAACCCGCAAATATTGCCAAAACTATAATTATCGTTAACCAAGGAAAATAATTCGTGGTAAAAACAAGATATACTTGGACCAGAAAAATGGACCATAAAAACCCGTGCTCAAAATATTATATTGAGCACGGGTTTTTGTCTGTAAAGGTAAAAAAATAAGATGTAGTCATATTCAAGTAGGGTTTTTTGGAACGTATCAATAAGCTAGACCCATACTTCGAGTTGTTTCATGCCACAAATAAACTCGAACACTCAAAAATCCGTTGGACAAAGTGATTCACATCTTTTACAACCCACACAGGTCCTCTCTGTTCTTGGAGCGAAGCAATTTGTTTAGCTTTACACCCATCCCAAGGTATCATTTCTAATACATCTGTTGGGCAAGCTCGGACACATTGAGTACACCCTATACACGTATCATAAATCTTGTTGAATGTGACATTGGATCTATAATTTTTTTTTTTTTTTAATAAGAAATTTTCGATCTAGTAAACTTATATGTAAATGACTCATATATTTAGATACCAGATGAATCAATGATTTAGATTTACCAGAATTTTTATAATCAATCTACTTCCGGATCAACTCATGGGAGAGAACCAAGATACTTTAATTTCTTATATTTTTGCAAACACGATCATACATTATGTATAATACACACTAAGTCGAATTTATGAATATTCTAATTTGTATGGTTAATACTACTTATCATTCATACTACTTATTCAACAAATTCGATTGATTGATACGAGTTGATTTTCTATTACGATAAATTGATGAAACAATAGTTGGTCCAATGGCGGCTTCAGCGGCTGCAATGGCTATAACAAAAATGGAAAAAATATTTCCTTTTAATTGGTGACTATCAAAAAAATCAGAAAATGTTACAAAATTTATATTAACCGCATTTAGTATAAGTTCAATCCTCTTCCCGCGGAGCCCCCTTTCTCCTCGGTCCACAGAGACAAAATGTAGGATTGGTGCCAACAGTTCATCACGGAAGAAAGGACTCACTGAGCCGAGATGACTAACTAATAGAATAGAAAATGCTAATAGAATAGAAAAGAACTGTCTTTTCTGTATACTTTCCCCGGTTTCGTTGCTACCGCGGGCTTTACGCAATCGATCGAATAAAGCTAAGAAATTTAGATAGGAACTGACATCTTGATTATATATCAAAGGAATTTAGATAGTACTTCTTATGATTGTTTCAATATCAACAATAAGCATTTGTGTTGTCGAATTAAATAAATCATTTTAATTTGCTTCGTTGGAACAAAAGAGGCCCGGCTCAGCTAGGTACTGACCAGGCCAAGCCGTGTAAAGAAAAGGTTTCTTTGGACAAAATCAAAGAGGGCTAGGAATGAGGATTCAGAATATCACACATTGATCAATCAAAGAGAGATTCAACAACTAAAAGAAAGATCGATTCTTTGGGATCCTTCCTTTTTTTTATATGTATAAAAAATATGTAAAAGAAAATATTAATACTTCATCTTCATACATATTACAAAAGGTAAATTGGTTGGTTGAAAAACCTAAAAGTCTAGTCTAGGGGAGTTGAAGGGTACGAATAGCCAAGATTCATCTCCGATATAGTACAAATAAATAGAATCTGATCCCCTTTCTATTTTCTTTTCATATTTTATTTCTTTATTTCCTCCTATGTGACTTTCTGGAGCCCATCTAAATGACGTCTTGCG
>CP050224.2:22889682-22899682 GCA_012066045.3 Morus alba
AGGAATAAATATAGTGATAATTTGATTCTTCGTCGCCGTAGTAAATAGGAGAGAAAATAGAATTTGTTTCTTCGTCTTAAAAAAATGAAAAATAGGAGTAATTTATTAAATTTTTAATTTAATGGGTATGGGCGAACGACGGGAATTGAACCCGCACATGGTGGATTCACAATGCACTGCCTTGATCCACTTGGCTACATCCGCCCTGATACTATTAGTATTTAAATTTATTAATACTACTTCAATTTACAACATTCATCTTTATTTTTTTTATTCTTCTATAATCAAATAGAACAAAAAATAAATAGAAACCTTTCTATTTTATTTAGAATGTAAAATTAAATAATTAAAAAAAAGTTTAAGAAAAAAATATAAAAAAATTACTACATAATGAAAATAACGAAAGTACAAGAAGTTTGGTATATTGAAATAAAGAAAAAAAGACTTATCTCAAGCAAAAGATTAATAAATAATAATTTATTATGAAAAAAAAGGAGTAATACCAAACTTCGTGATAGAACAAGAAGTTTGGTATTGCTCCTTTTTAAAAAAAAAAAACTCCTATACACTAATATTAATATAGAAGTCTTATCCATTTGTAGATGGAACTTCTACACCAGCTAGGTCTAGAGGGAAGTTATGAGCATTACGCTCGTGCATAACTTCCATACCAAGATTAGCACGGTTAATGATATCAGCCCAAGTATTAATTACACGACCTTGACTATCAACTACAGATTGGTTGAAAAATTAAAACCATTTAAGTTGAAAGCCATAGTGCTAATGCCTAAAGCGGTAAACCAAATACCTACTACAGGCCAAGCAGCTAGGAAGAAGTGTAAAGAACGAGAATTGTTGAAACTTGCATATTGGAAGATCAATCGCCAAAATAATCCATGAGCGGCTACAATATTATAGGTTTCTTCCTCTTGACCGAATCAGAACCTTTGCATTAGCGATTCATTTTCTGTGGTTTCCGATCAAACTAGAGGTTACCAAGGAACCATGCATAGCATTGAATAGGAGCCTTGAATACACCGACTACACCTAACATGTGAAATGGGTGCATAAGGATGTTGTGCTCAACTTGGAATACAATCATGAAGTTGAAAGTACCAGAGATTCCTAGAGGCATCTTGTCGGAAAAGCTTCCTTGACCAATTGGATAGATTAAGAAAAAGCGATGCTTAAATGCAATAGGAGTGAATATGCAACAAACAATCCAAGGGCGCATACCCAGGCGGAAACTAAGTTCCCACTCACGACCCATATAACAAGCTACACCAAGTAAGAAGTGTAGAACAATTAACTCATAAGGACCACCATTGTATAACCATTCATCAATGAAGCCGCTTCCCAGATTGGGTAAAAGTGCAAACCTATAGGCTGCAGAATTAGGAATAATGGCACGTAAATAATATTGTTTCCATAAAAGAGATCCGAAACAGGTTCACGAATACCATCAATATCTACCGAGGGGGGCAGCAATGAAAGCGATAATAAATATAGAAGTTAAAGTCAATAAGGTAGGGATCATCAAAACACCAAACCATCCAATGTAAAGACAGTTTCAAAGGTCTTTGGTTATCCGATTACAAAAGCGACCCCATAGGCTTTCGCTTTTTGCTCTCTAAAATTGCAGTCATGGTAAAATCTTGGTTTATTTAATCATTAATCATCAGGGACTCCCAAGCACATGAATTCTCTATAAACAGAAATAGATAATTGAGGGCTTGTTATTCAATAGTATAACATGACTTATAACCCCGTGTCAACCAGTCTCAACATCCAAAGAGATATCATAGATAAGATAAAGAATAAAGAAGAGCTTGTCTTTATTCTTTATCTTATCTATCTAGATTTATTCATTTTTTGAAAAAATGAAATGAGTTAATAAGTTCGAATTTATATACATATGATTTCGATATATTAATTATAATGGGATAATGGGTTGCCCGGGACTCGAACCCGGAACTAGTCGGATGGAGTAGATAATTTACTTGTTAGAAAATAAAAAAAAATAGGTAAAAATCTCTCCCCAAGCCGTGCTTGCATTTTTCATTGCACACGGCTTTCCCTATGTATACATCTAAAAAAAATTCAGTTCCTTCCCTAGATAGGACTTTGAATACTCAGTTGATCAACCCTTACTGCATAAACATTTCATAATAGAAAAAAAAATGAAATTTTTTGTTATCTTTTTTTTATCATTTAAGGATAATTTACATTTCCATAGTTGCATAACCAATCATTTATGATTGACAAGATCGTTGATGCAAAAAATATCCAAATACCAAATTCGCTAAAATCTGTCCCTTTTTAATACATTTACCTCGCGTAACTTGGAGTTTTTGATGCATACAAGTATTTTTGTTAGAACGTTGATATATAACTAATGGAATGCTTAAAGTATCTATATTGCCCGATAAAATGATCTTCTCAGGCTCTACCACTGAGCTACTGAGGAACAACAGGAGGTTAGATCTTATAAAGTTCAATTCCCGTTCTCAACCCATAAACAATATGAGCTCGAAGTTTCCTTTCTAACTCCCGGAACTTCTTTGTAGTGGCTCCGTTCCACGCCTCACATTAAGGGATTCAACCGCATCACATACCTATTACTGAAAATGCAAATAATACGTATAGAAAGGGTCATTTGAAAGGAATTACAAAAAAACATTTGTAACGATTGATATGGCGATAATGGATGAAGGGTAAATCCATATAATAATTACTATAATAAATCCATATGTTAACATATTAACATGAATGAAAATAAATATCATATTATATCTATATAATATACTATTAAATAATATTTTTTAAGGCATATGATATAGAGCGTCCTTATGATAATAGGCCAATAAAGGAGGTAGGGGTGCAGAGACAGCCAGGAGGTTTGCCTAGAAGTAGCCACCCTTGAAAGAGTGCGTAATAGCTCACCGATCGAGCGATAAGGTCGAAGATGAACGGGCTAAGCGATAAATTAAGATATGGGATGTAAAAATGCATCGGTGGGGGAGCGCCCGCCTAGAGGGAAGCACCCGCCTGATATTAGTGGTAGACGAAGCGGAAGTGAGAATGTCTTATTTGAGTAACGCAAACATTGGTGAGAATCTAATTTGGAGAAAAACCTAAGGGTTCCTCTGCAAGGTTCGTCCACGGAGGGTGAGTCAGGGCCTAAGATTAATATATAAAATTTAAGTTGATGGACAATGGTGAATATTCCTGTACTACCCCTTGTTGGTCCCGAGGGACGGAGGAGGCTAGGTTAGCCGAAAGATGGTTATCGGTTCAAGGACGCAAGGGCAAATTGCTTTTTCAGGGTAAGAAGGGTAGAGAAAATGCCTCGAGCCAATGTTCGAGTACCAAGGCGCCACTTTGCTGAAGTAACCGGCGTCATACTCCTAAGTTCCGTCCTGCATGAATGGTGTAACGACTGCTCTGCTGTCTCCAATACTAGCTCTACGAAATTGAAATTTCCGTGAAGATGCGGCAATATTACAACTAGGAAGGGAAGACCCTATGCACCTTTACTGTTATCTGTAATTTTTTTTTTTTTATATTTAACTAGACAAGTAGGAGATTTATATTAATCATGGAAAACTACTTAAATAATATATTAAAAATTATTAATAAATAAAATATATAATTTAATTATTTTTGTTGCAGAAAGACAGTTTGACTGGGGCGGTCTCCTCTAAAAAAAGTAACGGAGGAGTATAATAACTTGGGTTATCTTATTTTAATTAAGATCAATATTAAAATGAATTTACTAAGTTTGATTAGAGTACTAACAAGTATTCTAAGGATATAAGTCTATCATATTGACCCGATATAATTTAGTAGAAAATATATCGATCAACGAATAAAAGGTACGCTAGGGATAACAGGCTTATGAGTTTTGAGAGTTCTTATTAATAAACTCGTTTGGCACCTCGATGTCGGCTCATCACATCCTGATGGTGGACAATCTATCAAGGGTCCGGCTGTTCGCCGGTTAAAGTGGTACGTGAGCTGGGTTTAAAGATGTATGCGGTGAGGCATCCTAACAGACTGGTAGACTTGAACCTTGTTCCTACATGACCCGATCAAATCGATCAGGCACTCGCCATCTATTTTCATTGTTCAACTCTTTGACAACACGAAAAAACCAAAAGCTCTGCCCTCCCTCTCTATCTATCCAAGGGATGGAAGGGCAAAGGCCTTTGGTGTCCCCTCCAGTCAAGAATTGGGGCCTTACAATCACTAGCCAATATGCTTTTCTCTCATCCCTTTCTTCGTTCGAACCAAGTAGAGATCCAGAAACAGGTTCACGAATACCATCAATATCTACCGGAGGGGCAGCAATGAAAGCGATAATAAATACAGAAGTTGCGGTCAATAAGGTAGGGATCATCAATTTATTAACAACAAGTAGATCTACGCCAGGGGAATTAGTAATGTGTCAGGAGAAATTGGTACAAGAAGCCGTGGATACACTTTTTGATAATGGAATCTGTGGATAACCAATGAGAGACGGTCATAATAAGGTTTACAAGTCGTTTTCAGATATAATTGAAGGCAAAGAGGGTAGATTTCGTGAGACTCTCCCTCTTCGATGAAATGCTAAAGGAATATTCATAAAGGCGTTTACAAAAGCTTCACGTCGGAGTCTATAATGAAACGATCCAATGGATCAAGATGTACAATGAGGGTCGTATCCATACGATTTTACATTTCTCAACAAATATAATTTCTTTCGTTATTTGAACCAGCGTAGACATATTGCCAACGAATTTACAGTCCGCCCCCATTAACCGCTCGGGCATCGACCCGGGAAGAATCAATCCAGGCTTAGTGATAATCCACGATCAACTTCCTTTCATAGTACCCTACCCCCAGGGGAAGTCGAATCCCCGCTGCCTCCTTGAAAGAGAGATGTCCTGAACCGCTAGACGATGGGGGCATACTTGCCCAACCGTCATCATACTATGATCATAGTATAAATAGTTTTTGAAATTGTCAATATAATGGAATCGTATGACTCAATGCGAAGGATCTTTTTGTCTTTCACGATTATAGAGAATTCTTTGATTATTTATATTCTTGAATCGTTCATTCTAATCGACATTTTATAATTCCATAAATAAATCTATTTTCTTTTTTTCTTTAAATTTAGAATTTAAATAATATTATTAATAATTTCAATAATTATTAATCAAAAAAGAAAAGAGAGGGAAAAGTAATAAAAAAATAAGTAAAGTAAATAAAGAAGTAGAAGAGCCCAGATTCCAAATGAATGAAAACGTGACTGAATTGGTCCTAGTTACTCTTCAGAACGGAGTGGAAGAAGGGAAGAGGATCTCGAACGAGGAAAAGGATCCAATGACTTCAAAAGAATTGAACGAGGAGCCGTATGAGATGAAAATCTCATGTACGGTTCTGTAGAGTGGCAATAAGGGTGACTTATCTGTCAACTTTTCCACTATCACCCCCAAAAAACCAAACTCTGCCTTATGTAAAGTTGCCAGACATTTAGATAATAAAAAGGGTCATTGATCCGTGCAGATATAATCAACGAACGGGTAAGCTATTCTATTATTATAAATCCATAATCTATAAGTTACTTCTATTTATTATATTGATTTACCAATTGTGCGGTCATTTTCAAGTATAATACATTTTATTTGTGTGTAACGAGCTGCGTTCATTACACACAAATAAAAATAACAAAACAAAAAAGAAAATAGGTAAATAGAAGATTCAAGAGGCCCCATCAACATATGGATGAATGAGCTGACTTGATATTTTGGCATTATAACCACAATAAAGAGCTTTCGGATTTTTATTCTTTCCTCTCTTCATAAAAGAGTGCATCATACAATTAGGAAGTTTCGAACACATATCTGATAGAACTTGTATTTGGGTCTTTATGTTTGAGCCGTACGAGATGAAATTCTCATATATACGGTTCTCGAGAGGGGAGTACCAAGACCTCAGTTTACCTATCTCAATAAAATCTATGATTGATTCAAGAATGTCTTGAGATTCAGGCAATTGCGGATGATATAACTAGTAAATATGTTCCTCCTCATGTCAACATATTTTATTGTCTAGGAGGAATTACGCTTACTTGTTTTTTAGTACAAGTAGCTACAGGGTTTGCTATGACTTTTTTTATTATCGTCCGACCATTACGGAGGCTTTTGCTTCATTCAATATATAATGACTGAAACTAACTTTGGTTGGTTAATCCGATTAGTTCATCGATGGTCGGCAAGTATGATGGTACTAATGATGATTCTTCATGTATTTCGTGTGTATCTCCTTTGGTGGCTTTAAAAACCTCGCGAATTGACTTGGGTTCTTGGTGTGGTTTTTGGCTGTATTGACCGCATCTTTTGGTGTAACTGGTTATTCCTTACCTTGGGACCAAATTGGTTATTGGGCAGTAAAAATTGTAACAGGTGTACCGGAAGCGATTCCTGTAATAGGATCACCCTTGGTAGAGTTATTACGCGGAAGTGCTAGTGTGGGACAATCCACTTTGACTCATTTTTATAGTTTACACACTTTTGTATTACCTCTTCTTACTGCCGTAATTATGTTAATGCACTTCTTAATGATACGTAAGCAAGGTATTTCTGGCCCTTTATAAAGAGTATATATCATAGTTATTTGTAACCAATCATTTATCACTTAGGGTAGGAACAATAGTATTTCATTGCTACAAATATGGAAATTGAAAAGAATAAGACATGTATTTGGATATTTCTCTTCAACTCTACACTTATATAAGTGTATTATTTGTGTGGCACTCATAGTTGAAGTGAATTCTTCGAAGATAAAATGGATTATGGGAGTGTGCAACTTGAACTATTGATTGGGCTGTGCAGAATATATGTCCTTATCTGCCACATTTGATTTCACAACAAAAATGTGTCTTTATTCCAACCACCGCGAAAGCCCCATACAGAGGATAGGCTGGTTCATTTGAAGAGAATCTTTTTTCTATGATCGACTCGATCATGTTGTGTATGAACAGCTTCGTAAGATCCAAATCGAAAAAGAATAAGTGATATGGCATGATTTTGATTTTTTGATTCTTTTTTATATATTTCACTTAACTTAATAGTATGTAAATGGATTCATTTCCTTTGTATTGACTTGATTTATTATCCTATCGGAGTGAAAGAAGAGATCTAAAGAAGAACAGAGGCTAAATTCTATTAGTAACAAGTAAATCCTTTGTATAAAAAGCCAATCGCATGAAATCTTTTGATAACACAGATTCCTATTTCTCAATGATATCCCACGATCAAGACAATTGGCTGAATCCCGTGAAACCATTTCATTGAAGCTCATTGATATCCTCTTTTTATAAAGCAAATCGACTTCGATTCTTGAATAATCCACATCACTTCTGCTTCTATTGTAACAAAAGATTCCCTTTTTATGTGGAAAAGGCCCGTATCAATAATTATGATTTTACATATGGACAATTCCTCAATATCTTGTTCATTTGCAACAAAATATTTTTTTTCTTGTGGCGGTAAAAAAAATGCTTTTTGGAGAGAGATACTATTTCACCAATCGAGTTACAGGTGTCTAACATATTCATACCTAATGATTTTCCACAAAATAGTGATGAAAGGTATGACTTTTACAAATCTTTCCATTTTCCAATTCGATCCGATCCATTCGTTCAGAGAGCTATTTACTCGATCGCAGACATTTTCGGAACACTTCTATGAGAGGGAAAAATAGTCAATTTTGAAAGAACTTATTGTCAACCTCTTTCGAGATATGAAATACATCGATTCGAAGGGAAGAACTTGCATCAGTATCTCAATTTCAATTCAAATATGGGTTTGATTCACACTCCATGTTCTGAGAAATATTTACCATACGAAAAGAGGAAAAAATGGGGTCTTTG
The DNA here is from genome assembly GCA_012066045.3 of Morus alba. Lineage (NCBI taxonomy): Eukaryota > Viridiplantae > Streptophyta > Magnoliopsida > Rosales > Moraceae > Morus > Morus alba. The sequence goes on from CP050224.2 coordinate 22,897,601, forward strand.
TCTAAAGAAATGCCTTGAGAAAGGGCAGATGTATAGAACCTTTCAACGAGATAGTGCTTTTTCAACTATCTCAAAATGGAATATATTCCAAACATATATGCTATGGTTCCTTACTTCGACAGGATACAACTATCTAAATTTGCTATTTTTAGATACTTTTTCAGACCTATTGCCGATACTAAGTAGCAGCCAAAATTTTGTATCCATTTTTCATGATATTATGCATGGATTAGATATATCATGGCGAATTCTTCAGAAAAGATTGTGTCTTCCATAATGGCATCTAATAAGTGAGATTTCGAGTAAGTGTTTACATAATATTCTTCTGTCCAAAGAAATGATTCATCGAAATAATGAGTCACCATTGATATCGACACATCTGAGATTGCCAAATGTTCGGGAGTTCCTCTATTCAATCCTTTTCCTTCTTCTTGTTGCTGGATATCTCGTTCGTACACATCTTCTTTTTGTTTCTCGAACCTATAGTGAGTTACAGATGAGAGTTCGAAAGGGTCAAATCTTTGATGATTCCATCATACATGATTGAGTTGCGAAAACTTCTGGATAGGTATCCTACATCTGAACTGAATTCTTTCTGGTTAAAGAATCTCTTTCTAGTTGCTCGAGAACAATTAGGAGATTCTCTAGAAGCGAAAGGTACGAAATAAATCAAATTGATTTTTCGATCAAAAGTACTATGTGAAATCTTCAGTTTTTTCCTCTTTCTCTATCCCTATCCGTAGGTACAGTGTTTGAATCAATAGAGAACATTTTCTTCTGTATCTGTATAAATTGATATTATTACATTCCAATTCCTTCCCGATACCTCCCAAGGAAAATCCCGAATCGGATCCCAAATTGACGGGTTAGTGTGAGCTTATCCATGCGGTTATGCACTCTTGAATAGGAATCCATTTTTTACGAAAGATCCCGCTTTTCGTTCTTTGGTGGGTCTCCGAGATCCTTTCGATGACATATGTTGTGTTGAAGGGATATCTATATGATCCGATATGATTCGATCGATTGTGTAAAGCCCGCGGTAGCAACGGAACCGGGGAAAGTATACAGAAAAGACAGTTCTTTTATATTCTATTAGCATTTTCTATTCTATTAGTTAGTCATCTCGGCTCAGTGAGTCCTTTCTTCCGTGATGAACTGTTGGCACCAGTCCTACATTTTGTCTCTGTACACCGAGGAGAAAGGGGGCTCCGCGGGAAGAGGATTGTAACATGAGAGAAGCAAGGGGGCAACCTTTTATCAATTAAAAGAGATCCTCTAATTCCAATTAGGAATTCCTTAGGCCCTTTAGGAACAGCCTGTCAAGTTGCAAATTTTTATTACATTTTAAAAACTCATAATCAGATCTCGGTAACTAAAAATTTGCAACTTGTGATATTCCGCATTCCAATCCAATTGAATACCATAAATGTATTCAGCATTTGATCTGTTCAATGAGATAATGAGATAAAGACATAATAATCATAAACAACATAGAATTTATTTTTTTAGCACTTAACTTTTTCGTGGATTCAAAAAAGAATTCGCAGAGAAGAAAGACATTTTGACTTATTTTTTTTTAGTCGAATTCGTAGAATATGTGAATGTAAAAATGTGTAAGTAATAAATAAAAAGGCTTTTATTTATTAAACATGCACAGATATAACTAGAGCTATCTATATATACGTCCCCCTTTTTTATTATATTCTGACTTTATTCTTTATTCGTAGCAAACTTTCTTTGTGCTTTATCAAAACTTTTCTTTTATAGATTCAATCTATCCAAGAAAAATTATCAAAATTGAAGCACGATAATTTCTGAAAATTACCGATAGACATCTTATGGATAAGATACGATTAGATAATATTTGTGTAACAATTTATGTTTGTTATAGGGTTTACATATACCCATAATTGTTTGTTATAATTGAAATTGATAAGGATTCTTTTTTAAAAAAAAAAATCAAAACGGATTAGTTATATATCAAATTGAATTTTCTTATATCATTATGGAAATGCAATTTTTCGATTCAAATTCAAGAATCGTTCATGAATTTACAATCAATAGTTAATGGTTCAAATTTGT